>JACGCM010001365.1:0-21543 GCA_014058105.1 Kingdonia uniflora | reverse complement strand
GGTCCGGGCTCTAAACAAAATTACTCAAATAGACGAAATGTTTTTATCTTTCAAAAGGAAAAGAGAAATAGTAACTTCCAGTCCAACATCATTTGTTTGTTACATATAAAAGACCAATAAGTGTGAAGAACCAGAGGGGGTAGAGGAGAACGTCTCTTAAACTCCTACCAAGCTGCAGAGAGATTAAGTCCTTCAAGTGCAGGTCATATGGTACTGGTAGTCAATCGGAACTACAAAATTGCCTTCAAAACAAAAACTATGTGTGCTTTTTAGAAAATTGCAAAAAACAGCAGTCGATGCGAATAATGGTACTCCAGCTTCGACAGGTTGGTTAAACCTACAAAATCCGCACGATTGTCCAAAGAAACACGAAAACGAGGCTTTGAAACGACAGTCAAATCTTCGCATTTAAAAATATTTTGGTGATCTGCGGTGCTAAACTATTGAAAAAAATAGTTTGATAGCGAGCCGTTATTTATTTTTTCCAAAGAAAATAGAAAGGGTTGGCTTCCCACAAATATCTGCTGATATTTTAGGATAGGGGTGGCAAATTTGTTTTGCAAGCAAAAAGTATCCTGCAAGAATCAATCTTCAATGACACCGCGGTGGAGATTACATGTGCAGGTCGCCATGGTTCCAGACAACCTCAGTGAGAGCACAGACAATTTGTGGGCACTTCGTCAAAGATACTACTATGGTAAATACTTATCCCCAAATTGCGCCCCTTGAAATTGTCGTTTTAATTTCATCTGTTGAACTGACAAATGCCAGTGTTATCTTAAAGGGCCAGTTCAATTGTAGTCATCATCAGATTATGTATCTCCCTACCATGCCTATTGTGCAGTTATTTATTTGGTTATGTGATTATATAGTAATTCCTCGTCAAATGTTTGTATTAATTCAAAAAATATCAACGAGTTTTTCCATCATTGGTATTCAACGAGCTTAACTATGCTGTCTAACATCGAGCTTTTGTATAGTTTATAGTGTCTCGTATGTTTAGGATCTCATCAGACGGGTCTAACTGTTCCTGTTTTCTCTATAAGGGTGTCAATTGTGGTAAACGCGTTTTAGCTGAAGGTTCTATTTCGCTTGCCATTTACCCCACTAAGAGACACACCATGCAAGCAAACATGAATCGCTTGTTTTCCCTACAATACTTTTTAGATTGTATTACTTGCACTAAATGCTATTTGCGAATACCCCATAATATTAATCTCTGAGTTGACATTTACATCCGCGCTATTTGCTTATTCCCGTAAATTACAATAGTCTGTTTCTAGAGAAGAATTCTGAAGACAACAAAAGTTTTCAAAAGAAAATTGCTATCATTTCAGAGATCCAACAGACACGAGCCCCACACATAACCTAGTGTTAAACAAGTGAAGAAGGTAAAAAAGATCCTGTGGCAGGTGTTTTAGACTTCTTTTTTCCTCTTAATTTGTCCATCTGCATTCCATAGCTCTCAAACTTTCAGCTTTCATCACAGCCTCACCTTTTCTCTGTTTTTCCTTTTGTCTATCTACACCAACCATCCACAGCTATTCACAAGAAGAGATTATAAGCAAGTAATCAGGAATCACTCTGAAAGATCTCTCTCCACAACATTATTAAATAATAAAATAAAAAATTAAATAATAATATTATGTATAGACAAGATAATAGATAATACACTATTAAAGGTGATGAGAGAGTGTAGCATCTTCAGATTGATCCTGCCATTCACGTTGCTTACTAATTTTTTTCGTCTGTGAATGAGCGCTGTGGATGGTTGTTGGTGTAGATATGATACAAAAGGAAAAGAAAAGAGAAAAGTGATGGCTGATCTTAAAAGCATGTTGTTGGCTGACAGGTCCTCCCAGTAAGCTTTGAGCTGGACTGCCAGAGGACAATTATTAAGAGCGAAGACGTCTCTTGAATAAACACTGCCTCAACAGATCTTTTTCACATTCTCACTTTTTAACACTAGGTATGTCGTTGGCTCGTGTTCTGTTGGATCTTATGAATGATAGCAATTTTCTTTTGAAAACTTCTTTTTGTCTTCAGATTCTTCTCTAGAAATGAATATTGTATAATTTACGTGATAAGCAAATTAGGCGGCGTATGCTAATGTCCAACTCACGAGCGTAGTACTTATGGGGGTATTCTCAATAGCATGTTAGTGCAGGTAATACAATCTAAAAGCACTGTATTGGTGGAAAAAGAGATACATGTTTGCTGTCTGGCTAGTGTCTGTCTTTATGACCGTGGCGAGGACATAGTGAACTAGAATCCTTCACAGATAAAACTGGGGTTTCCAAAATTGACCCCTTATAGAAGGAACAGGCAACAGTTTCGTCTTCTGATGAGATCCAAAGACATACCGAGAAGAACTATAAAATATACCAAGCTAGATGTAGATCAGATGTTAAGCTCGTGCCAGTACCACTGATGAACCTTCGTTGATATTTTTGACATTAATACAAACATTTGCACGAGGACATTATCTATATAACAATAACCAAATAACTGCACATATAGAGCACATGGTAGGGAGATACTAATCTGATTGGACTACAATTGAACTGGCCTTTAAGATAAACTGGCATTTGTACGTTTCAAAAGATGAAATAAAACGACAATTTTCAAGGGGGCAAATTTTGGGCATAAGTATTTACCATCGTAGTATCTTTTGCCGAAGTGCCCCACAAAGGTCTGTGCTCTCACTGAGGTTGTCTGGAACCACTGGCGACCTTCACACGCGTATCTCCACCCGGTGTTCATTTGAAGATTTGAATTTCTTTGCAGGATACTTTTCTGTGGCAAAAAAAAATTGCCATCCCCTATCCTAAAATAGTCAGCAGATATTGTGGGAAAGGCACACCCTATACTCTTTCTTTGGAAATACTACGATAGCCATATCAAACTATTTTTCAATCACGTTTAGCACCGCAGCTCAACAACTTGCGTAGCGAAGATTTGCCTTCGTTCAAAGCCTCGTTTCTTTTCTTTGCCCATCGTGCGGAATTTGTAGGTTTAACCAACCTGTAAGAGCTGGAGTACATTCTATTCCGCATCGACTTCTGTTTTTGTGCAATTTTTTTCTAAAAACAACATGTTTTGTTTGCAGGGCATTTTGTAGTTCCATTTGACTACAGACCCATATGACCTGCAACCTTGAAGGACTTCTCCCTCTGGCATCTTTGGCTAGGAGTTTAAGAGATCGTCTTCCTCTACCCCTGGTTTTCACAATTATTTGTCTTTACTAGGTAACAAACCAATGGATGTTGTGACTTGGAAGTAGCTCTTTCTTCTTCTTTCCTTTTTGACATGATAAAAACTATTTCTTCTATTTTGAGTAATTTTGTTTAGAGCCTGAGACTTGTATTCTCTTTTGGGCTCCTAGAGCTTCCTCAATTAAACCTTTGTGTGTGTCTTTGACCAACAGTTTTTGTTTTCTTACAGTCAACCATGTTAATGTCTGGAGTGCGACCCGATGATGAAAGTGATTTCTCTCCTTATAGATGGCAATGAATATAACAAGGAGATTGGCCCTCCTAAACCTTTCTTCTTTTGAAAGAGAAAATATGGCTCTTTTATCTTGTAAATCTGGTCATGCCTGAGCTAGCCACATTCTAGAACTATTTTTCATAGTGAGTCCTACTTTTGGGACTTCAACAAAACATAGCGGCTCAAAAATGCTTAAGGTAATAAGTAGAGTGAGGCGGAAAAAACAGAACAGACATTGCAGCAGCAACTGTCCTTTCACCATGCTAGATGTGAAGCTCTTCAATGTCTGCAGATTAAGTTGAAATCTATGATCCTAAACATTTTCCTTGAAATGTTCATACATCACATGTTTTCCACCTAGTTGACAACTATAAAGGGTAAAGTCACAGCTTTATCTACCTAAGATAGTGCATGGCCGCATAAGCAGCAGTAGATAATCACCTTCAATCTCTATACTTAAAGAGTAGTCCAATTTCAATATTGTTGTTCTCAATGAGTTTTGGTTCCTTTGGTGACTCTAGAGTTATTTATCCAGATCCAAGATCTGGATAAAGCAATCAAACAACCAAAAAGGGCGTCCGTGGTTGCTATAAAGCTACAGTTTTTCTCGAGGAGGTGACAATGCACATTATGGAGGATAACAATATCTGATATTACTACCAGAAGTCTTAAAGAAGAGACCAATGATCATTTCAGTTTTTTCACTAATATCACACCTGGGTTGATTCTTACATGTTATACTAATGAAAATAGCGATAATCTTGGAGGCGGTCCACACACCTAACCATTGTCTTTCAATTGAGTCTCCGGAATTTCCAGTGTTTCATTGTGTCGCTTGATGTTCGTCGGTTTTGATTCTTTGAATCATTTTGAGGTGACCTTTATGTTGATGACCGTGATTATCAGGATTTTCATAGAAGTGAAATTGATTCAGGTCATCCCCTTTTTAAGGTGACATCTTGTATTGTTCCTTAAATTTGAGTTAAGGCTCTGGCTTGTATCTGGGAATCCCTCCACAAATTCGGAATCAATTATTTTCTCGATCTAACGGTTAGCAACGACAGATTGAGAAGTATTCCAGAAATCCGATTTGATAGAGGGATTCCCGGATACCAAGGCGGAACCTAAGGCCATGTTTGTTTTTGGTCAAGAGTGAGAAGATGTGTTATATTTGGAACTTCTTACCCTTGACATGTTGTTTTTTTATAAAAGTTGGCATTCTCTCCAAAAAAACTGAAAACTGGAAGTTTGGCCTACTTCCAACCTCAAAACTTCACATACACACACAGAAGTTTGTTGGTTTGATTCTACCAAAAAGTTGTAGTTTGGCTTTGATGTCGTTGTGCCGTTATACCGTGGTTTGTCGTTTCTCCACCTTGTGACCAGTTTAAGGGGAGTATTTTGGTGATTTCAACCCAAAATACTCAGAATCTGCCGAATGAAAATCACCCCACCCTCCCCAAAACTTGCCAAATCATAACCAAAGTTAAAAGAAGCAAAAAAAAAAACAAAAACAAATTAAAAACAGTGCCTCTCGACCCTTGTCTCCCTCTCCCTCGCAACGCCTCTCTTCACCCTCTTTCCACCCTTTCTCACGGCCCCTCTCCCTCCGCAACGCCTCTCTTCACCCTTTTTCACGGCCACTCTCCGTCGCCCATAACGCCTTCACCACCGTTCTCGCACGTCTCTCCCACTTCTCTCCGTCCCCAATAGCGCCTCCAACTGCGCCTTCACCACCGTCCTTCACGCCTCTCTCCACCCTCTCCTCCGTCTTCTTCATGACAATGTAAGTTCATTATCTCCTCTATTTTTATTGGTTTATTAGTTGATTTATTGGCTTTATAGAAATTGATGATATTTTTATTAGTTTTAGAATTTGTGATGATGGTTTAGAAATTGTGCATAAATTGGTTTGTATGAATTTGTGATTGTGATTAAATGTTTATTGGTTTATGGAATTTGTGATGAATGGTTTAAGAAATTGTGATAATTGGTTGATGAAATTGTGATTGTGATTAAATTGGTTTATTGCTTATAGAATTGTGTGAATTGGTTAAATGTTGTTCTGTTATTGCAATGAATTTGGGGTTCATTGTGATTGTGATTGTGATTAGTATTGTAACTGTGAATTATGTGTTATTTTGTTTGGATTGTATGATGCACCTACAAATTTTGGAGGCAAAACGTCAACAAATTAATTGGACTGATACATGGATAAGGTGGCTATCGAAACATATAAGGAGGCACAAACATAAGAGAACAAGGCTCATAATGGTCTGAAAGACTCCAAGCTAATTTGTTACCACAATAATTGAAGAGGAGTTACTAAGATGAAAGAAAGCTTAGTTGATAGAAATTTTTGGTCTGAGGGATTTGGCTGATCCAATAATGTACTGTGACTGTGATAAGGAGGTGGTAGATGACTCTTTTGGATATAGAGGTAATTATTAGCAGTTTCCTTCGTTTTTTCTAAGTTTTATAGTTTGATGCCCTTAAAGAATTTTGTTTGCAATATTCTCTTCAGTTCAGAAAGAAGCTCAAACTCCATGTTACTTGAGCTTTGGGTGATGAGGGAGGCCAATGGGGATAATATGAGCGTTTGTTCAGAAAGAAGCTCAAACTATAAGGGCAAGAAATTCAAGGATTACGATGTTGTTCTTGAGCTTTGGGTGATGAGGGTGCCATAGGGATAATATGAGGTTGTTGGGCACTTGATAGAGGAGGACATTGCTGATGATTTAGACGACATAGGATTGACACGAGTTTGTTCCCTTCACTCAAACCATGCGAGTTTACTGTGGCCAGAAGTGATCAGAATACCAGTCTACTGCTTCCACTCAAGTTCTTACTGGTTACCCTGTTGTTCCTACTGCTGTACCTACTAAGCTCCTGCACTGGGTACTCCTCTGTTATCTCATAACACTGGTAATCATACTTTTACTCAGACCAGGATGATCACTCTTACTGTTAAAAGTCAGAAGACTAGGCCAACTGCTCATGTTCTTGATACGGGTATTAATGTGATGACTACTGAGTTGTCTCGTATTACATTAAAGTGAGTCGTTAGGAGAGAGTTTGATTGGTCTATGGGGTCAAAAGTTGAGATTGATTTTACGGGGGATCACAGGGTTGATTGACTCACCTCTTCACTGCATTGGAGGTGATTCGAAGGAGAAGCCCTTTTTGTTTGGTTCCTCGCGCAAATGATGAGACTAGGAGGGGTTATTTATGTTTCTAGGTTGGGCTAGATAGTTGTTCTCTATATGGGCATTGGGTTGCATCAGACGAGTAGGTGTTTTGTTCTCTACCTCTTTATCTCTATAGTACTTTATTTTATTTTATCTCAGTTATTGTAAGACTTATTTGGCTTTGGTAACTATTTTGGAACAATCTAGATACTATCTATTGGTACCTATTTTTGGTTATTTTGGCTTTGTAGTATTGGCTGGTATTAGAGAAAATTGGTTTATATGTATTTTTGATGTTTTTGTTGGGAACCTTCAAATCTAGTGGTCAAATTAGATGGCTCAGCCAAAATCTAGTGAAAAGTTAGTTAGAAGTTATTATTTGAGTACAAGTTCTAACCTTTAGACTAAATGTACGCTAGTTTTTTCAATCTCTAACCTCAAAATTTTCTAATCTCTTCTTACCTATAAAAAAACAAAAAACAAACATGGCCTAAGATGGATGTTGAACTCTTGACTTTTTGCCATCTCAATGTTGTTGAATACCATATTTCTAGGATTACATGTAATCACGGTTGTCACGTGAAGCTGTCGGATACTTGAAAAGGACTGGTTATCGCAACAAAACAAATACACAGTAATTTGAAGTATTTCATTTCTTTAGAACTGTTGGAAACTCCATACAAGTGAACCGTTGTATCGCTCCAAGTAAATCTGCCGTAATAACTTCCCTACTTAAAATGGACAATGAGTCTCCAAACTTAAATTTTCTTTTAGCCATAATCACCAGAAAGACTTCCCTCATATATACTTGAAGCCCATGTGGCAGGTTCAGTCAAATGTGCTCATTGGCATCAAAATTATGTATACGTTTGTTGGGGTTTAGTGAAAATACCGTCACATAAAGATCACACGACATAAAGACGGATAAGGGAATGCCACAACTGTAAAGAAAACAATTGCATGACGTAAAACACTGGATGAGGGAAACCCACTTTAAGAAAACAATTGCAGCCACGTCTTGTACAAGTACAGAAAAACAATAGAGTTGACTACAATATGGGCAGATAGAAATGCGGGTTGGAGGAAGTCTGAGAGAAGAGAACATTTCACTTCAATGGGGTTTGATTTTAAACTTGTAACCTCGATCTTTTCATTAGTAATAACTTTGTCATTGTAGTATAAGTAATTTTCAGAAGAATCCAGCCTTGTTACCATAGCGTCATAGCCTTCAGATAAAGGTGGTAGAATTGTTCTTAAAGGTAAGTTCTACTGCTTTTACTGCAGATAAGGAATTCAACAAATGGATACTCAGTACCCTCTATGAATTTTTGTTGAATATAGAATATACCTAATATAGGATATATATAATATAGAATTCTCTAAATATAGGATATTCTTACTTAGCGCCCAAGTAATTGTAACTATATAGTGAGAAGTCTTCTTCCATTATAATCATGAATAATAATAGTTAGTCCTTCTCGAATCTTCTTATTCTTTGTATTGTTTTACATGGTATCAAAGCGGGTGTCGATAATTAAACTTGATTTCTTTGAATTGAATTCCGCTGCGATTGCTGTCATGAAGCTTATTCTGTTGCGAAGTTCGAAGTAATTGTAGTTTGCAACAGTTCGAGGTACTGTAGCAGCCAAAGTACTGTAAGCACATACCAAAAATCACTGTAGCAGATACCAAAAAATCACGTAGCAGTTCGACCAATGAGTTCCAATGATGATACAATATGGTATCATCACAGCTCGAAACCCAATCCTGCCTTCAGTGAATGTTGCCCAGTTAATGTATGAAAACTAAAGGTATGTTTTGTTGTAAATTCTTTGAACTAGTACTTGGTTAATTGATACTGGGGCATCAGATCACTGGTAAATAATTCTAGCATATTATCATCCATTACACCTTCAACCAAACCTCTATATACATAGTAAATGGTGGTTCCTCTCCTGTAATTGGAGAAGCTGTTCCACTAGCATATCTGAATCCCTGACATTAAACTTTGTCTTTATTGTTCCTGCGCTCAGGGTACAATATCTTGTCTGTCACATAGGATCACTGTTGCCTTACATGTACCATAACATTGTTGGCCTCATTTTGTATTTTTTTGTGGACATAGTTACTTCAATCGGCAAGTTTTCTTGGTATAGTGTTAGAAAAGGAAATCTTCTACTATTTGGAACGTGACTAATAGTCAGAGAGCAGAGAATTCATCAGGTTGAATAAAGCTGGAGGAATTGAAGAAAAAAGCTAATGTGTGGTTATGGCCATCGGCGACTGGGTCATCTCTCCTTCGGTATGCTTCAGTAATTAAATTCGTGTTTATTTGAATGGCAGTATTTCAAAGTGTAAGTGTTATATTTGTGAATCGCTAAGTTCAGCATTCCTCGTAATTTGCAACTCTCCAAATTTCACATACAACTGTTCAGAACCTCTTTTAGTATATTCATCGGAGTATGGGGTCCGGCACGTTCCTTCTTGTCTAGAGCGCGTTCTTTGTGACCTTTTATTGAAAGTGTAGCTATGATTGTGGGTTATCCCTAATTCACCTAAAAGGATAAGTCTTTGAAGTATTAAAAATTATCAAATGATTTTGACCAATTCACAAGGAGATCAAGGTTATCATCCTAGAGAACAAATGGGATGAGGAATTTACTCGAATGACATGTCAGAGTGTTTTGAAAATAAACGGCATTACGACACAAACTCTAATGTTTGGTAGCCCACGTAAATGGGTTCTAGCTGAACGATGAATAGAAACGTTTAGAAGTTGTCGTGCATCTCTTTTGGAATGAATATGCCATTAACTATTGGGGAGAAGTTAAAATCCTTATTTTAGTTGTAAACACGACACACCATCTAGGGTCTTGAATGTCAACCCTCCCTCCAAAAACTCATGATCTTATCACCTCCCGCAATGCCAAACCTAGAACCCGTATTTGTTGATGTGTGTCTTGTTCTTATACCTAACATCAGCAAGGGAAATGGATCATTTGTCTCGAAAGGTGTTTCTTGGATATGCTATTTTACAAAGGGTTATCGTTGTATGATCCTTGGAGGGCTGGTTCTATCTACTTGGATGTTTTGTTTCAGCGAATTGGAGGGCATATGTTGTGGAGTTCTCCGTAGGGAGAGAAACATATGATGATGCAAGGAAATTTCCCTATTATTGGGATATATTGTCAGGAACTAGAGGATTTGATGGTAATTATAAACCCGGCGTCGTAACCTACTAGATAAACAGTGAGTGCGACATATGATATGGGAGATCAGGGGTAGTTGAAGATGAACTTCATATGAATGGAGAGGCTCATACTACAGGGGGAATCCCGCTAAAAATAATAAGAAAGTTCACTGTGACTCCAACATTCTAACACCCTCTACGGAAGCACTGCCTAGATGTCGAACCTCCATATACTTAATCTACACTGTTATGCTATCAAGCCTGAGACTTGTATTCTCTTTTGGGTCTCTAGAGCTTCCTCAATAAATCCTTGTGATGTGGTCTTTTGACCAACAGTTTTTGTTCTTCTTACAGTCAACCATGTTAATGTCTGGAGTGCTGACCCGGAGTGTGAAAGTGATTTCTCCTTCTATAGATGGCAATGAATAATAACAAGGAGATTTGGCTCCTAACTAAACTTTATTCTTTTGAAGAGAAAAATATTGGCTCTTTATCTTGTAAATCCTGGTCATGCCTGAGCTAGCACAGTCTAGACATATTTTTCATAGTGAAGTTCTACTTTTGGGACTTCAACACAAACATAGCGGCTCAAAAAAGCTTAAGGTAATAAGTAGAGTGAGCGGCAAAAAAACGAACAGACATTGCAGCAGCAAATGTCCTTTCACATGCTAGATGTGAAAGCTCTTCATTGTCTGCAGATTTAAGTTGAAATCTATGATCCTAAACATTTTTCCTTGAAATGTTCAATCTACATCAGCATGTTTTTCCACCCTAGTTGACAACTATAAAGGGTTAAAGTCACAGCTTTATTTACCTAAGATAGTGCATGGCCGCATAAGCAAGCAGTAGATAATCACCTTCAATCTCTTATACTTAAAGAGTAGTCCAATTTTTAAATATGTTGTTCTCAATGAGTTTTGGTTCCTTATGGTGACTCTAGAGCTGTTATTTTATCCAGATCCAAGATCTGGATAAAGCAATCAAACAACCAAAAAGGGCGTGGTTGCTATAAAGCTACAGTTTTTCTCGAGAGGTGACAATGCACATTATGGAGGATAACAAATCTTGATATTACTAACCAGAAGCTTAAAGAAGAGACCAATGATCATTTCAGTTTTTTCACTATATCACACCTGGGTGATTCTTACATGGTTATACTAATGAAAATAGCGATAATCTGGGGTCCACACACCTAACCATTGTCCTTTCATATTGAGGTCTCCGGAATTTCCATGTTTCATGTGTCGCTGATGTTCGTCGGTTTGATTCTTTGAATCATTTGAGGTGACCCGTTATGTTGATGGACCGTGATTATCAGGATTTTCATAGAAGTGAAATTGATTCAGGTCATCCCCTTTTTAAGGTGACATCTTGTATTGTATCCTTAAATTTGAGATTAGGCTCTGCTTGGTATACTGGGAATCCTCCCAAATTCGGGAATTCAATTATTTCTTCGGATCTAACGGTTAGCAACGACTAGATTGAAGAAGATTCCAGAAATCCCTGATTTGTAGAGGGATCCCGGGATACCAAGCGGAACCTAAGGCATGTTTGTTTTTTGGTCAAGAGTGAGAAGATGTGTTATATTTTGGAAACTTCTTACCCTTGACATGTTTGTTTTTTATAAAAGTTGGCATTCTCTCCAGAAAAAAATGAAAACTGGAAGTTTGGCCTACTTCCAACCTCAAAACTTCACACACACACCAGAAGTTTTTTGGTTTGACTTCTAACCAAAAACTTGTAGTTTGGCTTTGACTGGTCGTTTTTGCCGTTATACCGTGGTTTGGTCGTTTTCACCCTGTGACCAGTTTAAGTGGGAGTATTTTGGGATTTCAACCCAAAATACTCAAATCTGCCGAATGAAAAATCACCCCTACCTCCCAACTTGCCAAATCAAACCTAAAGTTTAAAAAGCAAAAAAAAAAAAACAAAAAACAAATTAAAACAGTGCCTCTCGACCCTTGTCTCCCTCTCCCTCGCAACGCCTCTCTTCACCCTCTTTCCACCCTTTCTCACGGCCCCTCTCCCTCGCAACGCCTCTCTTCACCCTTTTTCACGGCCACTCTCCGTCGCCCATAACGCCTTCACCACCGTCTCTCCACGTCTCTCTCCACCTTCTCTCCGTCCTCAATAGCGCCTCCAACTGCGCCTTCACCACGTCTCTTCACGCCTCTCTCCACCTCTCTCTACGTCTTTTCATGACAATGTAAGTTACATTATCTCTCTCTATTTTTATGGTTTATTAGTGATTTATTGGCTTTATAGAAATTGTGATAAATTCGTTTATTGGTTTATAGAATTTGTGATGAATGGTTAGAAATTGTGATAAATTGGTTGTATGAATTTGTGATTGTGATTAAATGGTTATTGTTTATGGAATTGTGATGAATGGTTAGAAATTGTGATAAATTGGTTGTATGAAATTGTTGATTGTGATTAAATTGGTTTATTGGCTTATAGAAATTGTGATGAATTGGTTAAATGTTGTTCTGTTATTGCAATGAATTTGGGGTTCATTGTGATTGTGATTGTGATAGTATTGTAACTGTGAATTCATGTGTTATTGTTTGGAGTTAGATGGCAACTACAAATTTTGGAGGCAAACGTCAACAAATTAATTGGACTGATATATGGAAAGGTGGCTATCGAAACATATAAGGAGCAAAAACTAAGAGAACAAGGCTCATAATGGCTGAAAGAATCCAGCATAATGTTACCACTAATAATTGCAGGAGTAAGAATAAGACTTGGAAAGAGAAAGCTTGTTGATATAAGGTTTTGTTTGGTTTGAGTGGATTTGGCTGGGATCCAATAAATTGTACTGTGACTGCTGATAAGGAGGTGTGAGATGCTCTTTTGGAATTAGAGGTAAATTATTTAGCAGTTTCCTTTCGTTTATTTCTAAGTTTTATTAGTTTGATGCCCTTAAAGAATTTTGTTTTCAATATTCTCTTCAGTTCAGGAAAGAAGCTCAAACTCCATGTTACTGAGCTTTTGGGTGATGAGGGTGCCAATGGGGATAATATGAGGTTTGTTCAGAAAGAAGCTCAAACTTCATAAGGGCAAGAAATTCAAGGATACGAGTGTTACTTGAGCTTCTGGGTGATGAGGGTGCCAATAGGGATAATATGAGGTTGTTGGGCACTTGATAGATGAGGAGGACATTGCTGATGATTTAGACGACATAGGAATTGACACAGAGTTTGTTCCCTTTACTCAAAACCATGCGAGTTGACTGTGGCCAGAGTGATCAGAATTACCAGTCTACTGCTTCCACTCAAGTTCTTACTGGTACTCCTGTTGTTCCTACTGCTGATCCTACTACTGCTCCTGCCACTGGTACTTCCTCTGTTATTCATACCACTGGTAATCATACTTTTACTCAGACCAGGATGATCACTCTTACTGTTAAAAGTCAGAAGACTAGGCCAACTGCTCATGTTCTTGATACGGGTATTAATGTGATGACTACTGAGTTGTCTCGTATTACATTAAAGTTAGTCGTTAGGAGAGAGTTTGATTGGTCTATGGGGTCAAAAGTTGAGATTGATTACGGGGGATCACAGGGTTTGATATGACTCACCTCTTCACTGCATTGGAGGTGATTACGAAGGAGAAGCCTTTTGTGTTTGGTTCCTCGGCGCAAATGATGAGACTAGGAGGGTTATTATGTTCTAGGTTTGGGCTAGATAGTTGTTCTCTATATGGCATTGGGTGCATCAGACGAGTAGGTGTTTTGGTCTCTACCTCTTTATCTTATAGTACCTTTTATTATTTTTATCTCAGTTATTGTAAGACTTATTTATGGCTTTGGTACCTATTTTGGAACAATCTAGATACTATCTATTGGTACCTATTTTTTGTATATATTTGGCATTTTGTAGATTGGCTGGTTAATATAGAGGAAAATGTGGTTTTATATGTATTTTTGATGTTTTTGTTGGGAAACTTCAAATCTGTGGTCAAATTAGATGGCTCAGCCAAACATACTAGTGAAAAGTTGAAGTTAGAAGTTATGATTTTAAGTACAAGTTCTAACCTTTAGCTAATGTACGCTAGTTTTTTCAATCTTCTAACCTCAAAATTCTAATCTCTTCTTACCTATAAAAAAACAAAAAACAAACATGGCCTAAGATGGGATGTTGACTCTTGACTTTTTGCCATCTCAATTTGTTGAATACCATATTTCTTAGGATTACATGTAATCACGGTTGTCACTTGAAGCTGTCGGATACTTGAAAAGGACTGTTATCGCAAAACAAATACACAGTGAATTTGAAGTATTTTCATTTCATTTAGAACTGTTGGGAAACTCCATACAAGTGAACCGGTGTACTGCATCCAAGTAATCTTGGAAAACTTCCCTACTTAAAATGACAATGAGTCTCCAAACTTAAATTTTCTTTAGCCATAATCAACCAGAAAGACTTTCCTCAATATATACTTGAAGCACCAGGTGTGGCAGGTTCAGTCCAAATGTGCTCATTGGCATCAAAATTTTATAAGTTTGTTGGTGGTTAGTGAAAATACGTCCATAAAGATCACACGACATAAAAGACTGGATAAGGGAATGCACAACTGTAAAGAAAAACAATTGCATGACGTAAAACACTGGATGAGGGAATACCCAACTGTAATGAAAAACAATTGCAGCCACGTCTTGTACAAGTACAGAAAACAATAGAGTTGACTACAATAATGGAGCAGATAGAGAATGCGGTTGGAGGAAGTCTGGAGAGAAGAGAACATTTCACTTTCAATGGGGTTTGATTTAAACTTGGTAACCTCGATCTTTTCATTAGTAATAACTTTGTCACGTGTAGTATAAGTAATTTTTCAGAAGAATCAAGCCTTGTTACCATAGCGTCATAGCCTTCAGATAAAGGTGGTAGAATTGTTCTTAAAGGAAGTAAGATTCTTACTGCGCTTTTACTGCAGATAAGGAATTCAACAAATGGATACTCAAGTAACCATCTATGAAATTTTGTTGAATATAGAATATACCTAATATAGGATATATACTAAATATAGAATTCTCTAAATATAGGATATTCTTACTTAGCGCCAAGTAATTGTAACTATATAAGGAGAAGGTCTTCTTCCATTATAATCATCGAATAATAATAAAGTTAGTCCTTCTCGAATCTCTTATTCTTGTATTAGTTTCTACATGGTATCAAAGCGGGTTCGATAATTAAACTTGGTTCATTTGAATTGAATTCCGCTGCGAATTGCTGTCATGAAGCTTAATTCTGTTGCGAAGTTCGAAGTAATTGTAGTTGCAACAGTTCGAGGTACTGTAGCAGTCCAAAGTACTGTAGCAGATACCAAAAAATCATGTAGCAGATACCAAAAAATCACTGTAGCAGTTCGACCAATGAGTTCCAATGATGATACAATAATGGTATCATCAAACTCGAACCCTAATCCTCCTTCAGTGAATGTGCCCAGTTAGGTATGAAAACTAAAGGTAGTGTTTTAGTTGTAAATTCTTTGAATAGTACTTGGTTAATTGATACTGGTGCATCGATCACATGGTAAATAATTCTAGCATATTATCATCCATTACACCTTCAACCCAAACCTCTATATACATAGTAAATGGTGGTTCCTCTCCTGTAATTGGAGAAGGGTCCACTAGCATATCTGAATCCCTGACATTAAACTTTGTCTTTATTGTTCCTGCTCTAGGGTACAATATCTTGTCTGTCAATAGGATCACTGTTGCACTTACATGTACCATAACATTTTGGCCTCAATTGTATTTTTTTGGAATAGTAACTCGGCAGGTCTTTGGTAGTAGTGTTAGAAAAGGAAATCTCTACTATTTGGAACTGACTAATAGTAGAGAGCAGAGAATTCATCAGGTGAATAAAGTTGGAGGAATTAAGAAGAAACAAAAGCTAATGTGTGGTTATGGCATCGGCGACTGGGGTCATCTCTCCTTCGGATATCTTCAGAAATTAAATTCGTCGTTATTTTTGAATTGCAGTATTTCAAAGTTTAAGTGTGATATTTGTGAACTCGCTAAGAGTCATCGTATTGCATACTCTCCAAATTTCAATAAAAGTTCAGAACCTTTAGTATTATTCACTCTGATGTATGGGGTCCTGCACGTATTCCTCATTGTCTAGAGCTCGTTATTTTGTGATTTTATGATAAGTGTACTCGTATGATGTGGGTATCCCTAATTACCCATAAAAGTGAAGTCTTTGAAGTATTTAAAAAATTTATCAAATGATTTTGACCCAATTCCAAAGGAGGATAACAAGTGTATCAATCTACAAATGGATGAGAATTTACTAGTAATGACATGTCAGAGTTTTTGACAAATAACGGCATTCGACATCAAACCCTAATGTTTATAGCCCACAGTAAAATGGGTTAGCTGAACGAATGAATAGACAACTGTTAGAAGTTGTTCGTGCATCTCTTTTGGAATGAATATGCCATTAAATTATTGGGGAGAAGCTTTAAAATCTATATTACTTGGTAAACCGCACACCATCTAGGTCATTGAATTTCAGACCCCCTCCAAAAACTCATGATCTTATCACCATCCCTGCAATGCCAAACCTAGAACCACGTATTTTTGGATGTGTTGTCTTTGTTCTTATACCTAAACATCAGCAAGGAAAATTGGATCATTGTGCTCGAAAGTGTGTGTTTCTTGGATATGCTAATTTAAAAAGGGTTATCGTTGTATGATCCTGTGGAGGGGAAGGTATATATCTCTTTGGATGTTTTGTTTCGAGAATTGGAGGCATTTTTTGTTGGATCTTCCCTTCAGGGGGAGAAACATAATGATGATGAAGGAAAGTTCCCTATTATTGGGGATATATTTCAGGAACTAGAGGATTTGATGAGTAATTTAAACAGGGTAGTAACCTAATGATGATGAAAAAAAGTGAGAGGCAGAGCAGATGATAGGGGAAGATCAGGGTATGAAGATGAACTCATATGAATGGAGAGGATCAGACGACAGGGGGAGATCAAGCTAAAAAATAAGAAGTTGCTGTGACTCCAACATTCTAACACCATCTACTGAAGCACTGCCATAGAATGTCGAACCTCAGGTATTACTTAATCCTAACACTGTTAATGATATTCAACCTAGACGTTCAGAAAGGCCTACTAAAGGTATTCTAAATATACTTATGAACCAGATATCAATTCTAAAGCCAAATACCCATTTCTGATTATGTGTCCACCCATAGGTTGGCTAAGTCGTTTACTGCACTATAAATCAATTATCCTCTGTATCTATTCCTAGTACTTTGTAGGAAGCACTATCAGATCCCCGATGGAAGAAAGCCATAAACGAAGAGCGATATGCATTACAAAAGAATTCACTTGGGAACTTGTTGATAAACCCCACGGATATCGTATTGTTGGGTGTCGTTGGATCTTTACTAAAAAGATGATTCAGATGGAAGTATTGATAGGTATAAAGCTAGACTAGCTACCAAAGGGTATACGTAGACGTATGGTGTGGATTACGAGGAACCTTTGCCCCAGTGGCAAAGATAAACACTATTCGTGTACTCATTCTCTTGCAGCCAATCTAGGTTGGCCATTACAACAGTTTGACGTGAAGAATGCATTTCTCAATGGAGACTTAGAAGAAGAAGTATGCATGGAGTTACCACCTGGAGTCACGAATTCTAAAGGAAGAAAAGTATGCAAATTAAAGAAGGCATTGTACGGGTAAAAACAGTCGCCACGAGCTTGGTTTGGACGGTTTTCGAAGAGCATGAAGGCATTTGGATATAGACAAAGTAATTTGATCATACTTTGTTTATAAAATGGAAGTCAGGAAAGCTTACCGCTCTTATTGTTTATGTTGATGATATGGTTGTTATGGAAATAACTCAGTAGAAATGGAGGCACTGAAGAACTATTTGTCACGGGAATTTGAGATGAAGGATTTGGGACAGTTAAAATATTTCTTAGGCAATGAAGTTGCAAGATCAAAAAGGTATTTCATGTCTCATCGAAAGTATATATAAGACCTTCTTGCATAAAATGGGATGCTTGATTGCAAACGGTAGATACACCGATTGAAGCGAATCATCACTTGGGAATGTTTTCCGACCAAGTTTCATGTGGCAAAGAAAATACCAACGCTTAGTGGGAAGACTAATTATCTCTCCCATACTGACGGTATTGCATATGCCATAGCGTTGTAAGTCAATTCATGCATAATCCAAATAAAGAATATATAAAGGCAGTATTTCAAATACTAAGGTACCTGAAGAAATCTCATGAAAAAGTCTCTATTCTGGAAAGGTGGGATATGGAAGTAATGGGATACATCGATGCAGATTGGGCAGGAGATATGACGAACAGAAGGTCAACCTCAGGCTATTTTATGTTTGTATGTAGGAATTTGGTGATATTTAGAGCTAAGAAGCAAAAGGTTGTTGCTAGATCAAGTGCAGAATCTGAGTTTCGAGGTATGGCTCATGGAGTATGTGAACTATTATGGATACGGAATATATAGAAGGATCATAGATTTAAACTCATAAAAGCAATGGATCTACACTGTGACAATAAAGCAGCGATTATGATTGCACACAATCCAATTCAACATGACCGTATGAAACATGTTGAAGTGGATCGGTTCTTTATCAGAGAAAATATTGACAAAGGGTGTATATCTTTTCCATTCGTGTAGTCGGAAGATCAACTTGTAGATATTCTTACGAAAGGAGTTTGTGGACGAATATTTAACGACATGATTGACAAGCTGGGCATGATAGACATCTATGCTCTATCTTGAGGGGGAGTGTTGAATATAGAATATATGTTGAATATAGAAAATACCTAATATAGGATATATACGAAATATAAAATTCTCTAAATATAGGATATTCTTACTTAGCGCCTAAGTAATTGTAACTATATAAGGAGAAGGTCTTCTTCCATTATAATCATCGAATAATAATAAAGTTAGTCCTTCTCGAATCTCTTATTTGTATTAGTTTCTACAATTTTAAAATAAGCAAACCTTGGGAAGAACCGTGACAGTCATAATTTTGAGGCTCTGAAAAGATCCTCCCTTATCAAAAAAATTGGCTCCGTAACCTTCTCCAATTTGTGTACTTAACAAACTTATTATAGTATCATCATTCCTTGACTTGATCATTACTGCACTATATGCACAATCTAAGCTCACTGGAGTATGGCTACAATCATTTCCTTCAAGCTTAATCATGTGAATCTTAAGTTGAGTTGGGCCAGTGTGCGGCTTTGGTTGGTGTGATGATAATTGTAGGCGTGCATCCTGGTTTGTAGGATTATACTTTTAAACGTATTGTTCCTCATATCACTTCAGAGTTGAGGAAAAATGTTCTATCCGGTTTGTGTTGGATACAATTAGGGCTGCATATCGGTCGGGTGGACGGGTTTTTAAGGATGCCCAATCCCAACCGTGACTTTGGTTACTTTGCCATGACCAATCTAACCCAATTTTGGGATGGAAATTCTGACTGTCACCAACCTAAAATTTTCCACACATATTTGGGAGAACCAAGTGACCCAAAGGTTTGGGGCTGGTCAATCGGGTTGATCGGATGGTCAATTCAATTGGTCATGGCGATATCATTTACACAAATTTACAACAAAAAATTCAACAAAATAAATTCATTCAATACACAATACACCATCATCAAATTAAACTTCACTTCAAACATAAAGTACACCATCATTGAGATGAGAGTTAGGTGGTGAGTAAGGTGAGATGAAAGTTATGCCGTGAGTAAGGTGTGAATCAAACTTTATAATGACTACAAACTCTTAGTTTATGAAAGAAATACTTGAACTTGAGGCTGTAAATTACTTAAGAAGTTAAATCCAAGAAAAACTTGATATGTATTAAATACCTTTAATATTAGTTCGGGTTTGGCTTGGATCGGGTTGGGTAGCCTCTGACCACGACCAACCCCAAAATACTTGGGTTGGACAATTCGGGTTGGGCATGTTATTTTTGTGACCAAAACCGACCAAAGTTCGGGTTGGGCGTGGATCGGTCGGGTAAAAACCGACCCAACTTGCAGCCTCGATGTAGCAGTTTCACCCTTGCCTTGAGACAACCCCTTCTTGCAGGATAAATTGGTAAAAATACGAGTAGGTGGGAGTACTGCAATCTCCATTCGAAATGTAAAGTGTAGCATTAGCGGATTTAGTAATCTTTGAAATCAATGAATCATTATATAAAGATGTGATATGGAAATCTCATTCTCTGAGAGAGATTAGACATATATCCTGCTTCTGAGTGCTCTAAGATTTTCAAGTCTTGGTGACTTCCTTTGGTACAGAGTTTTCTCGGGCACTTTTACTTGCTTATAGTGTGCGTATACCTTAGAGCATTTATAGCAGTAGGGTTGGTGGATTTTCCCAAATCCAGGGTGAATCCAATCCACTCACAGTAGTTGAGCCCAAAACAAGGTGGATTTTACCCAATGGAGTTCTGAAATGCGCAGCATAATCAAATAACCTAAGATCTGGTCACGTGTCGACATCTGGAGCGTCCATACCAACACAGTTGAACTGCGCGGAGGTATAATCAAATAACCTAAGATTTGGCCACGTGTCCCCATCTGGAGCGTTCATTACCCACACGCAGTTTAGAACTGCGTGGCATCAATCTACCAAAAATCCACCCTCAGGGGTGAAAATTCATTGCCATGTGGATTTTCGACCTAACTGCTGGGAGGGAAAGATTTGAGATAGGAGTGGCAATGTAGAACCGATTACCGAACCCGAACGAAGTCATTTGGGTCGGGTTTGGATCCTCTTTTCTACTACCCATTTAAATTCGGGTCTTTTAGACCCGATCCGATAGGATCCGAACCGATGATATAAAAACCCAATGGGTATTTTGGGTATTCGGGTCGACCCGATTAAAACTTAAGTTTAAGTGTTTAACTTTAAGAAGATGGTGATTTTAATATTATTATGAGGTAAATTCTTGTAGTCATAAGTATTTTACTTAGTTTATTGTATTTATCTATCTTGATCTAATTTTGTTATTTGGTTGATATCATGAGTGAAAACGTTTTCTAAGTTGGAAGCACAATAAAAGATGAACCTAGATCTTGCGATTTCGTACATTTATTTATTTGGAGTAAATTTATTTATGATGTTGAAATTTTAAACCGGTTTGCTTATTTTCTATTATTGTAGTAAGACTTAATTTTCATAATGTAAATTTAATTCCATCTACTTTAACAAGATATGAGGTACTTTATTGAGAATATGTTTTATAAATTATGTTTTTGATATGTGCTTGTACATTTGTGTGTGAATTTGACATCAAGTCAGAGTATAATATATGATATATAATTACAAAGTCTGCAAGGAATGTTTACCAAACTGATGTACGAAGTAATATATGTCAAAGGTCAGAACCGACACTCGGACCCGAACCCGACTAAAAATCTAAAATTTAAATGGACAGGGTTTGGTATTGCCTTGTTAGGACCCGAACCGAGTAGGACCCAAAACCCGATATACCCGACTAAATGGCTATGGGTCCTGAAGTAGGAAGATCGACCCAAACCCGACCTGTGCCACCCTAATTTGAGAGAGGGGGATCTCAAATCCACCTTGCACGCCATGGGTGTACCTAGCTATTGTGGATGATCTTATAAATATGGGAGAGGATTTAGAGAC